>CAUZXK010000069.1:0-21961 GCA_963583905.1 Stenurella melanura | reverse complement strand
GTAGGATGCAGGTGTCAAAAAAGTTGGCGAAATTCACATGGAACAACTTTTATAATTATAATTATAAAACTATTCCCACATAGAGTTCAAATAAGTTATATTCAGAAACTGATAACTTTAGAGAAAACTTGCGTTATTTCTTACAGAACACGGTCACTTTCAAATTAACATTAAAAAAACAAAATAGCCCCATTAAACATGGACTAGCTTAATTCGATGGCATGGACAAATATATTCAAATTATGTAAATAAAATTATCAAACACATCTAAGTATGATATAAAAAAGTACAATAGAAAAGCACTATACAGGGTGTTCTACAAGCTTTATGACAAAATTTGACAGATGATAGCTGGGTTAATCTGAAAAAAGTTTAATAATAAACATGGGTCCAATTACAATGAACCCAAGAGGTATTATTAAATTTGATAAAAGTTTTTATTTTTTTCATTTTATCACTAATCGCTAATGGTACCTAATGCAAATGCTGAAAATACCTATCATCCTAGCCATTCATCCTTGGACTCCAAGAGCAGTATAGTTGCATCTGGTATTTTCAATACGCTTAAGATACCTACTTGCGAAAGATGCAAGATCTGTGAATTGTTTACTAATTTTGGAGTGTTGAAAACGAATCCGTCACCCGTTTTAGCGAAAAATCTCGGGAACACATTAAAAGCAACCTTTATTGCGATATTGGAATTGATATTAGAACTTGCCACTAGAATTAGAAGTACAAGAGGTTGAGTGGTTACGATTAGGGATTTCTTTTGCAATTAAAACCAATAAAAACTCTAAACAGATAAAATCCACCACCTTAATTGGTGGGGATGTGTGTAAGGTTATTCAGAAGTAATCACATTATAACCCGATAATAGCAATTTAACGAGGAGTTTCGATTTTTTTTTAAATAAATAAATAACCATCATGAACTCCTGCTTGATAAGTTGAATATGTATGGTTTACGAGGTAAAATAAATGAGTGGGTCAGTTCGTATCTTTCTCAAAGAAGTCAAGTTGTTGAGATTCATGGTTACAGATCAAATAAGTTAAATACTGAATGTGGTGTACCTCAAGGCTCAGTCCTTGGACCCCTATTATTCATTCTTTACATTAATGATTTAGCAAATATCGTTGATAAAAATAGTTTAACATTATTCGCTGATGATACTTCTTTTCTTTGTTCAGGTCAATCTAAAGATGATGTTATATTAAGTAGCCAAAGTATTCTAAATGTTTTTGTTGAGTGGTTTAATAAAAACAAACTATTTTTAAATATCTCTAAGACAGAGTTTATTTTGTTTAAGCCTAGGAATTTTCCAGAAACTGAGAGCCAACTGATAAAAATAAATGGAACATCTATAAAACAAGCAAACACTGTAAAATTTTTAGGTATAAATATTAATCAGTCTTTAAATTGGGAGGATCATATACGAGATTTGTGTTCAAAACTATCATCAGTTTGTTATGTACTATATAGACTTAAATTTTTAACTGGCAAGCAAATATTATTTTCTTACTATTACGCCCATTTCTATTCTAGGGTAACGTATAGCATTTTATTTTGGGGATCTTCATATTCGTGGATAAAAGTTTTTAGAATGCAAAAAAGGGCACTACGTAATATAGCAGGTGTAAGCAAATTTCATTCTTGCAAAAATTTGTTCAAAGAATATAAAGTATTAACGGTACCATGTATATATATTTATGAAATACTAAATTATGTTAAATCTAATTATTCTTTATTTGTGACTAACAATTTTAATCATAATTATGACACTAGGAATTCCAATGCCTTGATTATACCACAACATAATTTAGCATTATATGAAACTAATCCGATATATGTAGGTATTAAATTCTTTAATAAACTTCCTAATAATATAAAAAGTATTGGAAGTGTGAAACAGTTCAAAAATAGTTTATATTGTTTCTTAATTCATCACTCATTTTATGATATTGACGAATACATGAATTTATAAATATTTTGGAGGCATGTCTGTCTTAGTAATTTTTAAATTGTATTTTTCGTTTTTTGTAAGTATATATCTTTTAGACCAGTCCTACACCATATGTACATTTTGGATTGGTAACTTTTGGGACAATAAACATTATTATTATTATTATTATTATTATTATTATTATTATTATTATATATTGTAACTTACATCGTTCTTATGGGTGGTGAAGGGTGGAGGAATATAAAATGTTTGCGTCTTCTTCTACTTACCTAACGAAACTGAGTATTTTGAAAGAATTTCCTGCACTAAAAAACAACTTTTTGCTGCAAGTTCTAATACCAAATTCAATGCCACCCCCAGATAAAGGTTGTTTTTTACTCTCTTGCTGATGTTTTTTACCCATTCCTGTAAAGTGTGGAAACCATCTATTTTTACTGTTGCTGCTGAATATAAATCTGTCATCCGAATTGGCTAAAAACATCGGGAAGACAGTAAAAGAATAAGTAAAACATTTTTTTTAAGTTAAACGGTTTTATTGTAAGGAAACATAATAATGATGCAGATAATGTACTAAAAACTAAAAAATAATTAGGTAGGTACCAGGTACCAGTCAGCACACCACTCGCCTCATCAATCTAGAGCATTGATCAGACTAAAATAAAATCGTGGGGCGAGTCGAATTTCTATTATCTACAGTCAACTGCTCATATCATTATAGGTATGCTTTGGATGCAAAATGTGTCTAATAGTAAATCCGTCACATATTTACTCAGGTTACGCTACGAACCACGATTTTATTTTAGTCTGATCAATGCTCTAGATTGATGAGGAGAGTGGTGTGATGACTGGTACCTGGTACCTACCTAATTATTTGTTTGCTTTTAGTACATTATCTGCATCATTATTATGTTTCTTTACAATAAAACCGTTCAACTTAAACATTTTTTTTACTTATTTTATTTTCAGGTTTTTAGTTTTTTATTTAGTTACTTAATTATATAATTTCTCATTCTATTCAGTTAATTTAGTGCCTCATTATTACAAGGTTTCTTTCCTGTTAGTTGTCTAAACTCTATGATCCGCCATTTTGTTTCGGACGCCATTTTGGATTAGGTACTGTGTGCTACTTGTCAAGCCCTTTCATTTGATACCCATATTGAGGGGATTGAAAAAAAAAGTAATCCGCCATTTTGTGGTGGCGGCATCTTGGATTTTGAATTTTTTCATGGTGTACTGTATTCTACTAGTTAAGCCCTTTCATTTGATATCCATATTGAGGGGATTGAAAAAATGCAATCCGCCATTTTGCGGAGGCGGCCATCTTGGATTTACTTACAATGATAAAGAATATACATAATTGTATTGTCTTCAGAACTAAAGGCGTGTACCAAATTTCAGATCAATCGGTCAACAGGAAGGGGGTAAAATTTCAATTACTAGATTTGACCGACACAAGACACAAAGTAAGCTAAAAAATAGAACCGTTTAATTAAAAGCAACTCTTATTTGAGGGTGGCATTGAAATTGATATTAGAACTTGCAACAAAGAATTATTCTTTAGTGCAGAAAATTCTTTCAAAATATTTAGTTTCGTTAGGTAAGTAGAAAAAGAAGCAAACATTTTAAATTCACCCCCTTGTCCCCCTCGTTTCCCTCACCCTTCACCCCCCATAAGAACGGTGTAAGTTACAATATTTAATATACGGTTATTTATTTATTTTTTAAAAACCAAAACTACTCGTTAAATTGCTATTATCACGTTATAATGTGATTGCTTCTGAATACTCTTGCATCGATCCCCACCAATTAAGGTAATGGATTTAACATTTTTAGAGTTTTTACTGGTTTTAATTGCAAAAGAAATCCCTAATCACCCAACCTCTTATAGATCTAATTCTACTGGCATGTTCTAATATCAATTCCAATGTTACCCCCAAATAAGGGGTGTTTTTTTAATGGGTTCCCTAGAGTTTTCATCAAAACAGGTGACGGATTCGTTTTCAGCACCCCAAAATTAGTAAAAAAAAAGGTTGCTACCACACTTTACCACGGATGGGCCAAAAAGGCCTTTTTTTAAACATTGTTTTTACCTTATATTAACCTAACATTTCTTCTTCTTACTACCAACATCTTTACAGGCGTTTTGTGATCCATGCGTTATCCTATTTGACCTCCTTTTGCGGTATGGCACGTCTCATAGCATCACATGTATAGCGATTGCCTATTAAACACACTGAAGGAAAAAAAGAACGCTAAAGGAAAATGCTGATTATATTAATCTGTTTGAGTGTCTTATTTAAAAATGCTTTTGAGGTTAAGGTTAGGAAACAAGATAAAAAAATATTTTCTGCATTACAATTAAAATGTTTATTAACTTTCAATTAGAAAACTACCAATTCTATCAGGCCTAGAGATGATACTTGCAAAAGATACAAGGTCTATGAATTTCTTCCATGGTGATTATTATAAGTTTGTGTCTAGTTATAATGTATCTATTTGATTGAATGTAGGTACAATATTGAGCTTACTAATAATGACTGTATATTTATTCCAGAAGCTAATGTTCGTATACTTGGAAACAGGTGGTCTTTCTCAGTAAATGATTCTTTCTAGAAGAAATAAATATGACGGCACTCTAATAATCGCCAATTAATCAAATCGGGTCAACAAAAATTTAAAATAGAATGGGTGTGTTGTCATCATCTGAGTGATTCCTTTATTTAAAATAAGATCATTTAACTGTCAGCCAAACTTTTAGGTAGATTAAATTATTTGAATTTAAAGTGCCATATGGGCTCGTTTAAACGTTTTGTTATATTAGATTTGCAGATCAATAAACTGCTAAAATTGAGGTTAGACAAGTGATATAATTTATTTCAATATAAATCAGTTTCTGCTAATCAAACATATACCTTCTTCAAATAATTAATTCTTTATTTAACTTTGTAAAAATAGAATCATTTTACATTTTTTAAATATATGTTTATCGCACAATTTGATAAAAACACTTATCTGATGTCATATTATAGAAAGTACTATATTTAACGAGAAAATAAGACGGATTCATAACAAATATATCACTTTTAAATCCACATCCTGTGGGTGCCTATGTGGTCGGTATATTATTTTTGCATTAACAAAAATCACGTTCTAATTCAGTAACTTATAATTTGAGGATATCAATCCAGATAAAACAAGTGGGCAACTAACAATTTATATTGAAAATATTTTTTCCTTGTACATTTAAATTGTTTACTCAAGAAATAATAGATAACAACTATGTGTTGTTTGATTATTTCGTGATTTAATTTTGTTTTATATTGTAACTATCATAAAAGTTAAATTGTAGATTGTTTAATGGGTCGTTTGGATTTTAACCCTTCTTCACCTCGACCTAAAAGATCTTTTCTGAATAACCGACCCTATAATTAATTGTGGCCCGGACTCCCACGCTATTTACAAAGCCTGTGACTTTCCTGGGAGCTCGTTTCCTTACATTCTCAGGCGTTCATTTTTCATTTCCTAGATACTTTACCCTAATGCGGAATAACATCTTGCATTTCGTAAAGTATGATCCATAGCCTCTGTTTCGGTAGCGCAGAATCTACACGTATTATTCTCTGTGTTGCCCATGTTCCTAAGATGATATCTCTAAGCCTATTAGGAGGCCTATCATCAGCCTTTAGTCAGACTTTTAGAGTTCTAGAGGGCTCGTGGCATGCACTGTCGAATAAGTTATGAACTGTATCGCTTGTTTTTGACCCTTTACAAGGGTATCAGCTAATTCATTACTTTCCGTTCTCTCGTGCCCTAGTATCCACATGAAAGCAACCTTGTTTTTTATTTATTATTTGTTTCAGAGATTGTCTACATACCTATACTATTTCAGATTCAAAGGTATAAAACATAAGAGACTTTAACGCTATTTGATTATCTGAAAGTATGTAGATGTTTGCCCCTCGAATGTTTTTGTTTATGCATTCCTGGGAATATAAAAATATATATAATATAGGAGTCCTGTATGTGGTCCTGCCTAGGGCTCTGGATAGCCTACAATTAAACCCTTCTACGCCCACGCCAACTCATTCAGCCACCATCGAAACACCAACGTTATCAATAATTATCTTTGTCATAGATGGCCCTGAAATTACAAACTGCTGTCTTATCATCATTTTTTAATGATTATGTTAATCATTTTCTAATCATCAAAATATGACAAGCTTTGTTCTGTTGAAGCTTTCTTTCTTTTCTAATCTTAAAATCAGTTTTTGAATCATTTCAATTATGGTTTTTACCATAGAGCACAAAACTTACATAACTGAAGTCTCTTTTCGAACTGGTCTGCTAGTTAATGGAATTTGGGAGTACAGTCAGCGCTTATGTTTGAACGATTTTCAGGAGCACTTCGCAGACTTAGCAGCAATACCAAAGGAATTTTGTGCATGTGTTAGTGTTACTAATTGTGTTAATATGTTTCGCGAAACTGGCTGTGTGATTCATAGGCAAGGTGTTGGTGAGCCAACCTTTCATACAAAACAAGTTGTTAATGCTGTTCATCAACTTATGGAACAGGAGCCTGTAAAACCTTTGGAACGTCTCAGGAAATTTTACTTTCTTATAAAAAATGCCGAATGGTTGCAAAGGACTTGGGTACGCATTCATATAAGATGCAATCATATTAGTCTCCTTTGCCAACAGATTACCCCAGACGTCTTGCGTATTGTCAGTGATATTTCAATAATTTAAGGAATGGCAATCTGCTAAACTTGACATTTTTTCTCATCTTTTGGGGTATGTCAGTTCTCAAAATATGCGGATGTGGAGTAATCTTTATATTTATGTTGAATTCCTACTACATCTTCAAAAAGTTGGTGTTTGGATGGCAGTTTCTCGCTGGAGAATAATCGGAACAGCTTTTTTCAATATCACCGTCAATGCTAAGGAGTAGAAAAACAACATGTTGTTTGCACTTGTTCTACAACAACACAGTACCAGATGAGAATAATTCGGCTGTCCCAAGCAGAAACACAGCATTGGCAAATTTATAAAAAATGAGTTTTCTAAAGTATTGGACTTACTGTGTCCCAACACGTCTTGTGGAACACTTATAATTGACTAAATAATGAATATTTAAGAGTTACTATGTGCACAAAACACAGTAAGTGACTCTGAATGAGTAACTGTACCGGAACAAAACACAGTATTAGCCAAATACCATTGGAAAACACAGTAAGTACTTTGACATTACTGTGTTTTTGCATGGTCTGAGTAGTTACTTTGTGTTGAAAATGGTGGTCAGATCACCCCTTCCATAATTACCACCATTTACTGTGTCAAGTGCAATGATGGGTAGCATTCGATTCAGTTATTTAAGAGACCTTAATTTCTATTTCAATACCTGCGTGTGTCTCAATTGTCAATTTCCTACACCCAAACACACTTACTGTATATCTAATGTTTACTTTTTAAGTATCTACCAGTTGTAAATACAGTAAATGCAGTTACTGTGTTTTGCATATAAATAGTTATGTATGTACAGGTTGCGAAGCTACTTAAAAACAAAATATAGGCTGCTAATCAAACATTATTAAATATGTTTTTACTCAGATAATGCAGAATGACAAATCAAGTCATTTACGAAACTTCTGTGAAAATACATGTCAATATCTCTTCAAATGTTGTGAGGCTAACATAATTCATTAAAAATCAATTTTCCCAATATTTAGCCCGACTATAATTACTGTGTTTCTACTTGGGACAGTCGAATTCTCTCGGTTGTTATCCAAGTTGTTTTGTATTCTTATTGCTGCTCGTGTGATGTCCACATGCATTTGATCCTTCATCAGATTGTTGGTACATTTTACTTATATAGAAGGAGTATTCCTTTCTTCACTGATTCATCAGTTATGGTGGGTAGACATTTTTGCATATGTCTTCGTCAGCTTCCACGAGAAGATTCACACGAGGAATTGATGATCAGAGTCACAAATAACGCCCGGTAAAGTTTGTATATAATAAGTATTGCCATACGAGAGGTGCTCTGACCTGAATAAATGTCTCCTCATGCCTCTGCGCCGTTGCAGCATTATTTTGCATTTTGAAATAGTTCTCAAAAAAGTAGTGTAGGGTAAATGATTTTATTGATTTTTAGGAGGTATGTACGGATAAACAATTTTAGAAATGTTGCTGTTTATTTAACTGTAATTAATACACATGCAAATAATTATTAGTAATGTAATACAATGTAACAACAGTTTTATTTCTGGCAGATATTTGTTTCAACGTTATAAATACAGTTAGATAGATTACGATCTGCATAAAATATGTTGAACTTACAGTGAGTCGAAGTATGTTTATTTAATGAGAAGTAGGTAGGTACTGAAATTACTGCAAAACTATTGTTTATTATTAATTTATTTATTACTTAGAATGCGGTTTAAACATTAAAACATTTACATTATTTTTACTATTATTAGATTTTAATAAACTGAAAAATATACTGACGTTATGATTTATCAATTAAAAATAGACGACCAATTTGTTATTGTTTTTTTAACTGAATACTTTATTTTTAGTATTTCTAAGTAAAAATACACATGAATTGCAAAAATAAACTTTCAGAATTTCTCAAAGAGCTAATATAAACACTTAATTCTTCAAAATAAAATTCTACCAAAAGGATACGTACATATTGTGCTGTTCTCTGTTGCTTGCAGCGATATTTGTTATATTTTATATCTATTTTATTTAATCACGTTGTTATTTATAACCCGACAAAAATCTTTAAAAAGTCATTATGAAATACAAATTTTTGATTGATTGATATAATTTGCCAGCGTAAGGTGCCAGCTGCCGATTCCGGACATCCGATATAGAGGTTCGTCCCAACACGCAGCTCGATTGCCCGCCTAACAGTCAAATGCAGTCGCTCAGTCATCTATTTTTGCATCCTTCACTCGATGTGACATATTCATACCATGACTGGGCGGCTGCACCGGATCGTCGATCAGAACGCGAGCCGGAACGAACCTCAGATGTTTCTATATACCGCCGGACCGGCTACATATGCTGTATCGGATAAGGGACATGCTTGTTGCCAGCAGCGAGAGCCACATGACGCATGGGGTAGGAATATAAGATGGGAAGTGTAGGTGTTTGTGAGATGCTTCTTTTAAGTTTCCATCTATCATCATCTCCTTACTTATTCTTCTTCTAAGTTTTCTGTTTCTCCTGTTTCTGAATCTAGCAGTGTGCATCTCCTCCCGCCCGCTTGCGGCTATTTAAGGTTTCATATTTCCCAGAATATTTCCCTGTGTTTTCATTTCAACGTCTTGTATCAGTGCCGTCTACTTCGTTTGTCTGCCAAGACATACATACATTAGTTCGCCGCAAGGAGCTTTATGTGTTAATCGTTCCACAGGTAAATATCCATTTACAGTGGAAGTGCAAGGAGAAGCCCCGAGAGAATATTTGGGACATCCTGTATACCGATGCGCCAAGGTAACCCAAAATAAGAAGTAAAAACTAAAATCTGCAAAAAATAAAAGAGATCTAGGAGAACATTTGGGGCGCTCTGTATGTTAAGCAGAAGCCAACTCCATTGCCATGAATGAGTTTAATGTGTTCCTCTTTAGTATTACTAAGCATTTTAGGAAATACTGTGTATTATAATATAGTTACACACATTTAGATTGATTTTACTGGATTTTTACTTACTAGGTAAGTAGATCTTGATACCAGCTATAAGAAACTGATTCTAACTCATTTTCATCAAAAAATGGTTTTATGTTGGTTCTGCTTAGCAGGGCAGTATAATAATGGAGTGGGGTTGTGATGGGGGTGGTAGATATCGTAAAAGAATGTGACAGCTTGGCTTCTAGTATATACATACACCTAAATCGAACTTTAGGTAGAATGTATTTTTCTTAAGATTTATACGAAATAGGTGATACTTAGTTACAAATAGGGCATTGCTGACTGAAAATACTTCTTTGAACAATAAACATAACACATATTAGCTGTGTACTTACTCATTAGCTTCGCGTAAACGTAAGTTGAGTAGTATTAGAGTCAAAATCAAATTCTTCATTCAACTTTGTAACCATACAATTATGGATTAGTAAAATTAAGAAATATGAAAGCGACAGACACATGCACATAGTTTTGTTTTTGTTACGATCAAAATGAGATAGAGATATGTGATACAGAACAGACATGTATTTTAGATTTATACAATTGGACAAGTAGAATAGTTAAATAAATAAAGTAAATATGATGTTAAAATGTTACAATAATGACATCTACAATGAATAATATTAAAAACAATTTGTGTAAAAAACAAATAAGTTAGACGTATGTATATAAAAAATTCTACATTGTACAGAATTTACATATTTATAAAGTATTCTTCAAATTCTGTTAAGTTATAAAAGCATTTTTTCAATAATATTTTTTTTTTACTTTCTTTATAAATAATGGTAATGCTTTGATAACTGTTATTTCAGGAGGTAGCATATTATAATATGTATAAATTTCAAAAATATGGAGATTTTTTATAAAAGGTATAAATTTATCAATATAGGTACTGTTTTTATTTCTTGTAGCGTAATGTGTGGACATCTGCATGTTTTTATGAGTATCATAGTTCCGGTGAATGAATGTTAATAATTTTAATAGATAAATACATGTAAGAGTTAGCAGTTTTTTGTTTTGAATATATCTCTGTACGATTCAGTTTGGGTCGCCTCAAAAATTAGACGTATCGTTCTCTTTTGAATAATGAATACTCCCTCCTGAATGCTCAGTCGTTTATTGCCTCCATACTATTATGTTGTATGACATCGCTGGATACTCAGAACCGCACAGTGGGGCCAAACTTTTTCAGACAACTTAACTTTCTGAAGGCACTTTATGGCCACACGAGCTGATTTTTTAAAAAAATACTTAGAACCAAATTCCTAATCGATCCCTCCAGGCGGAATTTTCATTATAATTTTCAGAATAAAAAGTGTTTAATTTTTTTTTTTCAGGTAATTTTCATTATGACGAAATTTTGAGATTTCCTGTTACTAATTGACCTTCATCCTTCCTGTAAATCAAGGCATAGGGACCTATACTTCTTGAGATATGATGTTTTAAAATTTTAGTAATTAAACGTTAATTGCGAAAAAACTTAAATAAAGGTTGTGCTTCTAAAACGGCCAGTTCTGGGGAGAACGAGAAATTCAAAGATCTTTTACTTTGACAGTACACTTGATAGCAAACTTGACAGATGCCAAGCGTCAAGGTTGCATTATGACATTAGATTCATGATACGCATTCTTCAAATTCCTAAATCGACGATTTTTTCGTTAAATCAGCTTTTTTGTGGAGAAATTCCGTGATTTTGTATTTTGACAGCAGATTGGCAACAGATTTAGCAGTCGTAATATTTTATACTGGCATTGAATTCCTGAACAGAATTCTAAAGAGCCCCTAAATAGGGTTTTTGTTCCTAACTCAGATACCATTGTTCGAGAATTACACAGATTTTGTATTTTGACAGCACGTAGATAGATGCCAACTGTCAAAATTAATGCAAATTAAAAGTCCGCCTGGAGGGATTGATTAGGAATTTGGTTCTGAATATTGAAAAAAAAATCAGCTCGTTTGGCCATAAAGAGCCTTCAGAAAGTTAATTTGTCTGAAAAAGTTCAGTTTGGCCCCACTGTGAGCCGTAGTAAAAATTGATTATGGAATCATCGGTTAGTGTTTTTTAGAGTTTTTAATGCAACAAAGAAACTATTTGGTTTTGCTCAGACGTGATCAATCTGTGCGTTCCAGTTTAATAAGCCGTCTTCAAAGAATACCTAGGAATTTTGATGAATTATTTAATATTATTTGTACAGAGGAGCCGTTTAGACGTAAATTTGATAATTTTTTGTGCATACCTGTAAACTCTAGATATTTATTATTAGGTGATTTGAGGTACACGAATCTGTGAATTGTTTAACTACTATATCTAGTTTATTAATTATCTCTTGACTTGTTCTCTTGCTGAGACTAGGACAGTGGTATCATCTACATACATGAATACCCTTTCTTCATGTATGTAGTTTGGTAGATCATTTATATGTAATAGGAATAATAGTGGTCCAAAAAACAGCCTTGAGGGGTGCCAAGATCTACATCAAATTGGTTGAAGAAAGAGTTTTCAATTTT
The DNA here is from genome assembly GCA_963583905.1 of Stenurella melanura. Classification (NCBI taxonomy): domain Eukaryota; kingdom Metazoa; phylum Arthropoda; class Insecta; order Coleoptera; family Cerambycidae; genus Stenurella; species Stenurella melanura. The sequence continues at coordinate 9,801 of CAUZXK010000069.1, read as the reverse complement.
TACTACTAGCTGTCTGTTTGTTATTTAAGATATTACCCATTCTTTTAAGTTTGCCCTTATTCCCATATTATCTATTTTTTCTGCTAGATATGCAGAGTAAAATGTTAATAAAACAAGTATTCGCAGTTGGTCAAGCCTCACTGCAAGTTCTACTAGTTATGTAATATATTTTTCAGCCTTACATAAACATCGACACAAAAACCTATCTCTGTGACGTTGCGATCTGCCGCAGCTGAGACTTGAACTCAGATGAGATGGCAGAAACAATGCATGGTGTGCTACTCAACAGTCAGTGGTCTAGCACACTGCGGCCGTCTCGGTAACACATTAAAAAGGCAACTATACATCCATGCCCTAGCCAGAATTTGAACCCAGGACTCCGTGGCCAACAAGACTAGCACTGCGCCACTTTTTAATAGTAACCTTACCACCCTACTTAAAAGCGTAATATCAACCTGCAAGCGCAATTCTTAATAGATTGCAATAGTTACGTATTTAATTATTTATTGAAAATAAATGATTGATGTCTTAGGTCTATACTTCCACTGAATGTGAACAAGTGTTCACATGTATCATGAGTTGCACTATTGGCTGGTATTTTTATTAATCATCCAAAATATTTTAAAGATCTTTCAATCACAAGCCGAATTTCATACAGCTCGAACAGGATTTTAAAGATTTTTTTTAAATGTCGATATTAAACTGTCATCTTCCTATAAGTTTTCCTATATCTAATGTAGCAAAATATTATTCTATTGATCTGCAATATAAATAACTATCGCTAGTTGTTGGAATAACCCCACTCTATTTAAATTTAAGTTTCCTATATTGACCAACCTACGCCACTGGTAGTTTCATTTTTAATTATTATCATCGCCCCATATGTAACATCAAAATTGCAGTTGTTTTGACGCATTTGAGATAATTATAGCATTGTTTAAAGCTGAAAACTGAATCCGTAAAAACAAAAATAATAACTTAGTTTTAGTGTATCTGATCCACGTCACTTTAAGGGGGCGTGTGTAAGATATTTCAGTGGGACGATGTGTTCCTCAAATTAGCACACATACTATATTTAACCTGGCCACTGTGTTAGCAGTTTGCAAAACTCTTTGGCAACGTGGCTTTGTAAATAATATTTTTTCTCGCTTAATCATATCAAATTTTACATTAAATTTAACTGGGTTACATACAAATCTATTTTTTTAAGATAGGCGCCATAGGTATGGACAGATCGATAAACAACGAAAATAGAACATACTTTTTCAAAATCATAATGAAGCTTTGTATCGCAATCAGTACCGACATAGTAGGGACACGTACTCCCAATTAATAGTATTAGTTTCATGCAATGGAATTATGATTATTTCTATGGTATAAATTTCATTAACATATAGACCAATCGAAAAGGAAAAATTTTGGTTTTAAATCAATTAAAGTTTTCCCAAAGTAAACTAGACACCATTAAATAGAGTGGAACAAACAGATAAAATTTTAAAAATTACACATCTTGTATCTTACTCGAGTATCATAGGCGTATGGAAAATATTTGACCGAAATGGAAGTTTTCTAATTGAAAGTTAATACACATTTTAATTACAATGCAGGAAATATGTTCATATCTTGTTTCCTTGGGTGTTTAAGAACACGTAAATGAAACTAAAGGTATAAGCAACCGACGACTGCGGTTTGCAATATTTATGTTTATCAGTTGAATGTTTATTGTTGACCTTGACCTGTCGTCTCATAGGTTTCAGATGATATCTCCTGATATCCTAGTATACCTATTATGAGTTATTGCGTTTTAATTGTTTGTATGAGGTTTTCAGAAGGTAATAAAAATAACACCATTTTTTACACATGAAACATGTATAAAACTTTTATTGAAATAAATATTTTAGTTATAGTTGACTCCATATTTTTACTGCCATATTTTTACTGCCGACCGAGTTAATATATAGGGAGACCGGGGAATACTGAATTTTTCTGGACTAGATTAAATAACAAATATAATGTATTAATAGATAAAACATCACTATTTTCATGTAAAATATGTTCTGGAATGATTAAGATAAGAAATAATCGAAAACACGCTTCTTTTAATTAAGATTTTCAAGTCATGTGATATGGTTACACGAATCACCCCTAACTAAAACGGCATACCTAAGGAACAGAGAAACAGAGACGTACTTTGAATTTATCTGTCAATGTCGTGAAAGACGAGCAATATGTCCACCAATGCATCGGATATTCCTATCCTGATGCAAAACAGAGTAAGATTTTTTAATTTACCAAAACGTGAAATTCTTGGGGATTCAAATTAATTCCCGTCTTGATTGGCGATGCCATGTTGGGATGCTTGCAAGCTGCCTAGCACGTTACTGCTATGCCTTGAAAGTGATTTCAAGCATGGTTAATGCCAGATCAGCCCTAATTGCTTACCATTCATACATACAATCCAGAATAAGATATGGAATTATCTTTTGGGCTAATTCTTCAGAGATGTTCCGTATCTTTATATTACAAAAAAGACGTATAAGAAACATCTATCAATTACAGAACCACGAACCATGTAAAAATTATTTTATCAATAATAAAATACTCTGCCGTGAATTTATATCTATGAATCGGTAAATTTCATCTGCAACAACAGGGATCTCCTTGAGAACTGCAATAGGCAGCACAGCCACAATACTAGAAATAGATCTGATCTGATTACTGATAGAGTACATTTTACGTATATTCAAAAAAATGTGAAATACTCCATAATAAAAATTTATAATACATTACCAATCTCAATCTAAAAACAATATTACATAATATCCTACTACAGAAGGCCTACTACAGCATTGGAGAATTTTATAATGACCCTAATTTCTGCCCTAATTAAATCTGTTTTCATAATCAATGTTATATTATATTACCTGGTATACTACTGTAATTAACTTTTTAATGTGTTTGTTAGTTCTATTTATTTAATGTCCATTTAAAGTTTGTTTTTAGGCATGTAACTACATTTTATGTATTAACTTTGAAATTTTTTTTGACATGTTCTACACCATAAAGGTATTTTTGAGAACTAATAAAGATAATCTATCTATCATGATCTGTGAGGCCTTATTAGTTTGGTGTATGAAAAAATAACACTAGATACACAGGTAATATACTAATGAATGTTAATGAAGTCAGTATTCCAATGGCGCGGACGATTCAAATTTAAAAATTGTTTAAGAAAGAAAATTATATTGTAAAGCGTCCTTTGAAAATTTCTCAACAAAGTTTTAGGGGAAGGCTTAAAAGCATATTTTCGTCAAGAGTGAAAAAATTGTCTTCGTCTTCAATTTTTGCAGTTTTTGTGAAATGCTATGCTGGTAGAACGCAGCTCATTTGCCAAAATTTACAAAAAATACCCTACAAGTGTAGTGTTTGAATATTTTTTGTTTTTCGTTACAAATCATCTACAGAAACCGACCAAATGGAGAGGATGGAATATTAAATATCGTCGATTTCCAGAAGATAATATTCAAGATGACTGATATGAGAAACGCATGAACTAAGCTTGTTCTTTGACAAGGTTAAATGACTGTCTTTCACTAAACTGGAGTGAGATAACAGTTAAGGTTCGCTTATTACAAAATCGGATGAATGTGGCGTACGAGCCAATATTCTTGACTTTGATGACGGTCTCGGATGGTTGGGGGTCGAGCTTTGAGCTCTTTGCCCCAATCATCGCTGTAGACCTGGACCGGCCTCGTAAGGGGTGGGTCTGCTTTTTACGACTACCCCACCTGCAAATGCAGACGATGTAGGCGAAGTCAGCAGACCTCCCCTGGTCCTGGCTGTTGGACTCTGCCAGCTGTGTCGTTTCTTCTGGCGCTCTTGTGACGTAACATCCTAAAGAAGAAATGCACTGATCTACAGTGGAACTGGAACTCTAAAATCCTGTTGAAAATGTTGTATTTTCATTCTCAAAATTGTCTAAATGAACATCATTGTTTCAAAGAATAATTTTTACACACATTAAGTTTTTCTTGTTTGCATGAACAAAAGTTGGGTCAGTTTTCTCGAGACACTTAGAATTTTTTTTTAAATCGTAATATTAGGTCCCCAAGTACAATTATGTTGAGTTACATTTCAAATATTTACCGTTATATACAGGGTGCGCCAAAGTTCTGAATTTGGTCGATTACGGCTCTATATGAAATGGTGGAAATATATTGTCTATAGATTATTTTCTTGATTTTCAATTCTGAATAACCAGAAAATATGTACAATTATACAGGGTATTCCGTTTTCGTTGTTCGGGCAACAACTTCGTTATTTTAAATGGAACACCCTATATTTTTTTCCTTTATCGAGTTACTCATCTAATTATATTCATAAATCTATTAAGGTGGTAGGTACTTAAAATTAACCGTTTACGATATAAAAGAGATTTTTTGACAAAAAGTGAGGTTTACTGACAAGTTTTTGAGTACCTCTGATTTCATAGACAAGAGAGTTTTCAAAATTCTGCTTATACCGTTATGTTGGGCATATTAAGGGCTAGTAGGGCAGAAACATTATTAACATTAATCTTATACAGAGTGCTGAAAAAATTGAGTTTATTTTTTCGCTAATAAAAAAGGCCGTAATTCAATTTTTTCAAATGGGACGTACTATTTTCAGTTCTGTCATCTAATGAAGTGTTAAATTATCTTTCCATTGATATATCATAGTAGGTATTTATCTTTAAAAGTTGCATAGATATTAAGGTTAATTGTCTGGATCAGACTAATTGTGTAGTAGTACAAGCAGTTTTCCATAATTAATTATTAGCCTTCTGAAATATTATTTTTTTACTTAGAATTGTTGGACAAAGAATTGAAATTAATACCAGCACGTATGTAATAAAGAATTTACTCATAATAAAAAAACAATTATTTTAACAAATGTTCAAAATGTTCACCATTTCGATCGAGACACATCTGAGTCCTCTTCCTAAATGAATGACGCATTTCTTGCAGCATCTGCGGAGTAATGGATGCAAAGGCACGTCTGATTCTATTTTTCATGTCATCAACAGTGGTAGAAGTGACGCGATAAACTATATCCTTTACATAGCCCCGTAAAAAAAAGTCCATACCTGTCAGATCGGGCGACCTTGCAGGCCATGCTATTGCTGCGCCACGCCCTATCCACATATCATTGAAGTTGCGATCTAACCATTCTCTGACATTTGCTGCAAAATGAGGCGGAGCTCCATCTTGTTGAAACCACACTTTTTGCCGTATATCAAGAGGAACGTTTTCTAGGAGAACCGGCAATTCATTTTCCAAAAAATCGTGATATATTCTTCCATTTAAGGGTCCATTAAAGAAATGAGGTCCAATAACAATCGGCCCTACTACAGCACCCCATACATTTAATGACCACCTCTGTTGGGAAACTGTTTTTAATAAATGAGGATTGACATCTGAATAATAATGAAAATTGTGTCCATTGACAGTCATTTTTCTTGCTGGAACTTAATTCATGAGGTTTGTACTGCACCACCAGTTTCGATAAATCTGTCTCTAAGATTACTAAATGCAGGTTCTAAAGGGTGTCTCCTTTCAGGATATGTGGTTTTATACACTCGGGATGCTAAGAGGCTGTTCCTTGAGCACTCCCCCAGAATAAAAATCATGTCAACCATTTCTTCCCGCGAATAATTCATATTTATTTTGAAACACTTCTTCACTGGACAAATCAATAGACAAACATAAACTAACGACAAGCTAGAATGTGCAAATACCTAATACGTTCCACTCCTGGCAAACCTAGAATTACATAGCGGGTTACAACGTGAATGAATGCGATGGGTTTAAGATAAACAACGATAGATATAATTTGCAGCGATGTCAAGTTAATAACAGTGTCCACACCCCAGATTAGTAAAGTGGGAGGTTGCCTATTGACTTTTCAAGGGCGAGTCAAGATGCCATATTGCGCGTCATTGTGCCCGCCCTGTGTTTGAACAAAGTTTTTCTGTATGATTTCATTTTGAATACGAGTAATATAGAACACTAAAACTTAGGTCGAAAAGAAAAACACGGGAATGTTACATAAATTACACCTTTTCAATATGAAATCATACAGAAAAACTTTGTTCAAACACAGGGCAGGCACTATGATGCGCAATATGGCGTCTTGATTCGACCTTGAAAAGTTAGTAGGCTACCTCACTCATGTTTACTAATCTTGGTCCACACCATCGCCTCGGCGCGGAGCGAACAAACTCAACACGTGGCATCAACGGATGTATCACCTCTCTGTCTACATGAGCCACCATGAGCAGTATGCTTTGAAGATTGTCGTGCCAGCTCGTAAAAATTGAGTTTGCACGACAAACAACAAGTCATACTGTCAAAGTTAATTTATGTGATGTAATGTGATGTAAAATTATGTGAATTTCAGTCAGACAGATATTTAACCTTAATATCTATGCAACCCTTAAAGATAAATACCTACTATGATATATCAGTGGAAAGATAATTTAACACTTCATTAGATGACAGAACTGAAAATAGTACGTCCCATTTGAAAAAATTGAATTACGGCCCTTTTTATTAGCAAAAAAATAAACTCAATTTTTTCAGCACTCTTTATAAGATTAATGTTAATAACGTTTCTACCCTACTAGCCCTTAATATGCCCAACATAACAGTATAAGCAGAATTTTGATAACTCTCTTGTCTATGAAGTCAGAGGTACTCAAAAACTTATCCGCAAACCTCAATTTTTGTCAATAAATCTCTTTTATATCGTAAACGGTTCAGTTTAAGTACCTACCACCTTAATAGAGTTATGAATATAATTAGATGGGTAACTCGATAAAGGAAAAAAATATAGGGTGTTCCATTTAAAATAACGAAGTTGTTGCCCAGACAACGAAAACGGAATACCCTGTATAATTGTACATATTTTCTGGTTATTCAGAATTGAAAATCAAGAAAATAATCTATAAACAATATATTTCCACGATTTCAAATAGAGCCGTAATCCACCAAATTCAGAACTTTGGCGCACCCTGTATATAAACTTACATACAAACGCACACTAAAAGTAACAAAAATTTAGAACTCGGTGTATAAAAAGTTTCGTACAGTGCTACTGTACGTTTAACTGAATAGAAATTCAAATCATGTGTTTACTTTACTTGTTATTTTTTTGATGAAAACAAAGTGGAAAGAATGTGTTATATAAACTAGACAATTGAAAATCGCTATATAACACTTTAAATAAAATTGGAATATTGATGTAATTGTTAACATTGTTGAAATAACTTCGGTTCAATTAGTGTAATTAATTTTTCTATTTACTTATATGCAGGCCGGTGCCAGAAATAAATTTAAGGGGGTGCTAATCGAATTTCAGGGGTGCTAGTTACTTCATAATATAGAAGATATGTGAAATAGTTTAAAACATGTAAAGTTGGAATTTTCTCAGGAGGTGCTCAAATGTTCCCAGGGAATGCTGAGCACTTTAAGAACTGACAGACAGTAGCGGTGCGTTTTGAATTTCATTAAAGATCGCAATATTCATGAACTGTATCTAAATGTATAGATTGTATTATGAGAATATTAATAGCTATACCTGTAACAGTATCTGGTAGAGGCAGAAGTTTTTCTAAGCTTAAGATGATAAAAACCTTTCTGGTAGGTACCGACAATATCTCATTCCAGATTAATTAAATTGGCAACTGTATTAATCGAAAATGAAATTGCGGAAAACATGTACTTCACTGACTAAATAGAGTAACATTTTATTTAAAAAATTGTAATTTCAGAAAATAAATAATTATTTAATTTTCTCCTTATTGTTTCTCTTTTGTTTCTTTCACATTTATGTGAACTGGAGAGGAAGCCGCCGTAGAAATCTCGCCCAGGGCGCCGATGTTGCTAAAACCTGCAGTGCTGATTATTGCAGATTATTGAGGTTTGGTGCCAATACTACGAAAAGCTTTTTAAAATTAACCATTTTTAGTCAGATGATTGAAGCAAAACTACGAACTCGAACATGCAACAGGCCCATTAAACTTTTTTTCTATTACATATTCTGAAATAGCTTGACACGTATAGTATACCAAAATTTAAAATATCCTGACTACTCTTTCATGTATAAGACAAATATTGAAGTCGCTCTCAAAAATGCTTCAGACATCAAATAGTCGAGTTGTGACGTCACATAACTCCATCCGCCCAGAGAACACCATAATGCAACTAGTTTATTGTTCATTCCTTGTTAGTGTAGCACAGTGAAGTTGTTTATTTTGTTGCAATAAATATATACACAAGTATTGTGTATTTTCTAGATGCACGAGTACGAACGTGACAATGTCAAAAAATATATCTATTAGTTTACCTATGTAGGGATGATAAACAAACAAGGATGTTGTGACAACGTATTATAAGTAGGCGAATAAATATAAAACCCAAGGTGCGCTCAAAATTCAGTCAATATAGTTAGTGTACTAATTAAAAACACCTAGTACAACAAGAGTGCACATCCTGCAAATTGTTTTATCTATTACGTATAACATTAGTTCATCGGTGAATTTTTTCAGATGCGAGTTTCTCGAAAACCGCTAACATTTAAGAAAACATTTAATATTGAAGGTATAACGACTATGCGACGTCACTCTACCGGGTCTCGGATAGCCGAGTGTGTTTCCATACAGAACCTAAGAACTGGCAAAACAGCTGCGGTCGACACAATCACTATTTAACAACGAATTCAAAATTTGTGACAGAAATATTATCAAATGGAAAAAGATCAAGCTTGTTATCCTAGTTTTCTGCAACTTTTATTGCGCCTCTGAGACGTGGATCGTTAGGGAAGCAAACAGGCGATGTTGTGATGCTTTCGAGATTTGAATCTGGAGATGTTTGTTACGAGGTTCTATCTTCCATCGCACCAACAGCTGTCTAAGAAATACGCCACTCAAAAGTACTCTCTAGTATCGTGTTCTTCCGGATTACAGCATTTCTTGATCGCTTACACCAGAGTTTAAGACAATATAGAACGATTAATGGCTCAGGGAAAATCAGAAGGTAAGCGATTTCTTCGTCTGTTACCGTCTACTATCCCCGTCCAAAACATTGGGTAGGTGTTACTGAGGAAGATCTCACCATCTTGCTACTGAAGAACGTCACAAAAATGCATGTGATTAGAGGGCCAGTAGTGCTCTCTGCAACGTTTGGTGATTTTTTCTTACTTTCGGGGTTATTCGTTACAACTCTTATAACGGCTTAGGAACGTAGTCCTGAAAGTGACGAGAAAGAACAATTTCTACTTGCCTTAAAATTCCATGTTGCTGCTCCCCGTTGTCTTACGTATTACCATCAGTGCACGTGTTCTCAAAACCTTGTTTTAGTTTACTTGTTGCAATCAAGTCCTGAACAGCTGTGAGTTTAAATATCAGTTGCTGATCTAAACCACAGAATCGCACTAGGCGTTAAACTTATGAAGAAGTAGTTCAGTAAGAGAAGTTGAATTCAATTAAAGTATATATTAACTCATCTATCTAATTAATTATGTATAAAGCAAATCAGATCTTAATAGCACCCATGGTAAACATGGGACACATCTGTAGGCTGTGTTAACTATATACTACGAGAATGAACATAACAATCCACTGGAACAAAGAGATTCACATTCCTAGGATATGTTTGTAAGTTTTGATTTAGGGTTGGAAGGATTGGGATTGACGGTAAAAAATATTGTTTGTTTTGGATGGCTTATGTGTAGTCTCGATGGGCGTAAGACTGAACTCGAACT